>VDFB02270651.1:124060754-124074655 GCA_007258455.2 Sequoia sempervirens | reverse complement strand
GACGGATGAAGTGGATGGGTGAATGAAATGTATGAATGAAATGGATGGATGGGATGGATGGATGGAAGATAAAGAAGTGAGGTGGGGGCGATAAATGAAAATGGAGAAAAGGGGTTTTCTTAAAAAAAAAATCTTTATTATGGGCATGCTTTTTGAAAATTACGGGAACGCTGTAGGAGAAAGGCTAGAGCCTTTGGCTGCAGGAAGAGTAGCGAGAGGAACTTGAATGAACTGCTTCATGAAGTCTTCCTTTGAGACTGGCTTATGTTACGGGGCCGCGAGTTCGCAATATTGATTTGCTAATTTGAAACGGACCGATCAGACCAGCTGCAATGTACCGCTTGTCAAACACATGCCAACTTCATAGGGCCAAGCCAACATGTTGTGATTTTACCCTGGTTTTCTTGGTACCCGGAATCATATAACAAAGCCCAATCTCCAGCAGAAAATTTTCTGGTTTTGATGTGTTGATCATGCCATCTCTTTCTCTGCTGTTGGATTACTTCTGTATGCTGCAGGGCGGCTTTTCTCATTTCGTCCAAAGCATTTAGCTACAGGAGACGGTCCTTCTGTGATTCGGATAAGTCCATGTTGAGTTCAAGAGCTATCCTCAAAGTTTTATGTTCAAATTCAATGGGTAACATAGCTATTTTCCCATAGAGCAACTCAAAAGGTGTAAACCAAGTTGTTATTTTCCATGTAGTTCTGTAAGCCCAAACTGCTTCAGAAGTCTATTACCTTTCTATGAATCGTGACTGCCTTTTGTGAGGATCACCACTTCGTGGTTTGTTACTTCCGCCTGACCATTGGCTTGAGGATGATAAGGGCTGGACTTCCTATGTTTGATCTTATAGTCATTCATAAGTGCAGTGATCAGATTTGACGTAAACTAAGCTCCTTGATCAGTTACAAGCTCTCTGGGAACTCCAAATCTGGTGAAAATTTGTTTATACAAAAATTTAGCAACTTTGTTATCTCGGGCATTAGTCATAGCTTTTACCTCGACCCATTTTGTGACATAATCCGTGCAAACCAGAATGTATGACTTTCCATTTGATGGTGGATCAATTGGCCCCACAAAATCCATCCCCCATTTATCAAAAGGGGTGACTATGACTTGCGGACATAGTGGCATTTCATCTGACTTAGTTGGTCTTCCCATACGTTGGCATCTGTCACACTTCCTTGTATAGGCCACAACATCCTTGTGTAATGTTGTCCAGTAATACCCTGTTGTAAGAACTTTCATTGCTGTACTTTTTGCTGCAAAATACCCCCCACATGGTTCATCATGGCAAGCATGCAAGATATCATAAGTCTCTCATCTTCTTCTTACACATCTTCGCGATACTGGATCGCACAAGATAGAACGTATTAATTTGGTAATCCGGCGTAAAGTTAAACTTTTCTATCAATAACTTTTTGGAGAAAAATGAGTTGGTATTTTGTTTGCTACCAAATAATTAGTAAATAAGCCCTGATACCATGGAGTATGTGCAGCAATGGAAAACAAGTGTTCATCCGGGAACCTATCATCAATGACCTCATGTTCTATAGGTGTAGTTGATTGCAGTCTTGATAAAAAGTCAGCTACAACATTAGCTCTTCCCAGTTTGTCAATTATTGTGATGTCAAACTCTTGTAACAATAGGAGCCACCATGCCAATCTACCAGAGATGGCAGGTTTGTCTATCAAGTACCGGATACGATGGTCAAGCAGGTGGATGAATATCCGATAATTCCAGACATAATGCCTAAATTTATTCAAAAGTTGATACACTACCGCAAGCAATTTTTCTGTTATAGTTGAGCTCGTGGACCTTGAAGGTTTTTGCTGATAAAGTAGATAACATGCTCAATTGAATTTTTTTTTTTTGACTTAAAACTGCTCCTATACCTAAATCGTAGTATCAAAGATGTATGTGAAGTGTGTTCCATTTGGACTTTTAAAGAACGTGGGCTTTGGTAAGCAAGTCCTTTAACTGCAGGAAGGATTTTTCACAGGCCTCGGTCCACTCAAATTGGGAATCCTTTGTTAACAAAGCATAAAGTGGACTGGCAATTTTACTAAAGTCTTTTATAAACCTTCTATAATACCCTGCATGACCAAGAAAACTTCTAACATCTTTTTATTTTGTAGGAGTTTGTAAATTCTGAATAGCTTCAATTTTAGCAGGGTCAACCTGAATTCCATTCTTTGAAATATGATGACCTAGAACAATACCTTCTTCCATCATTAAAAAACACTTTTCACTGTTTAGGGTCAAATTTTGCTCTCTACACCTTTTTAATACTTTTTTCTAAATTCACCAGTGCTTCTTCAAATGTGACTCCATATGTAGTGAAATCATCCATATAAATCTCCATACATTCATGAGATATATCAGCAAATATACTAATTACTGCTCTCTGAAATGTTGCTGGTGCATTGCATAAGCCAAAAGGCAAGACCGAATAAGCAAATGTTCCCCATGGACAGGTAAAAGTGGTCTTGTCTTGATCTTCAGGGGCAATTTTATCCGACATACCCATTGTAACGATCTAAGAAGGAAAAAATATCTTTTTCCGTGATAGTGAGTCTAGTACTTGGTCTACAAAAGGTAATGGAAAGTGATCTTTTAGTGGCATTTCTGTTCAATCCCTTCGTAATCTACACATACTCATTTTCCTTTCTTGGGGGACAATGATCAATGGAAACCCATTGGTCAGTCAAATTGGGTAAATAAAACCAAAGATCAAAACAACTTTGAAGTTAATTTTTCAATATTTCTAAGTGCTAGATTTCTCCTCGAGGTTGTCTAACTGGTAAACAATCTTCTTTGATATATATCCTATGAGTACAAACTCAAGATCTATTCCTTGCATGTCCCCATTATTCCCATGCAAAATCTTTATGTCGTTCTTGGAGCATTTTTAATAAGTCAGTCTCTTGAAACTGAGACAACTTGCTATTAACATTTAAACAATGATCTGGAGACAATTCTATTTGCTTAATGAGATTACTCATAGAATCAACAGGTAATGTTTGTACCTCTTGTGGAAGCAGGTTATGAAAAATTGTCGGAAGTTTAGGCAATGAACTCTTGGAATCTAGCTGCTGCAAGAAACATTGATGATGACTGTCACTTAGATCAGATAAACTATCTGTATTAAGATTGAATTGCAGAATTTGAAAAAGCAAAGCATCTTCACTTTGAAGTTGAGAGAATGGATCATTTTGGAGCATCATTAATTGAGCCAAAGAATTGGCTTCTTCTGTTTCTTCTCCCACATCTGACCAAACAGGTTGGGACAAATCTGTTTGAGGTTTAGCAGGCAGATACAAATCCAATTTCTTTGTGGACTTCCCATCAAAAATAATCATATCTCCAAAACGACATCCTATAAAAGCATCAACAGTTGCTAACCATGGCCTACCAAGAATAATTGGATACCCTCCTAAAGTTGCCTTAACTGATAATATTGTGAAATCAGCAGGATACTCCCAAGATTCAAGAGTGACAATTATATCTTCTACCATCCCATCAGGTTTGACTATGGAGCTGTCTGCAAGCTGCAGAACTGTGGGTGTAGACCTAATGTTTGAAATATTCAAGGAGTCTATAGTATGCTTTGTCATTACATTGATGGCAGCTCCTAAATCAATCAAAACATTTTTTACAACTTGGTCATTTATATGTATCTGTACTACAGGGCTTCCAGGGTCAATATATTTTGGAATGACTACATTTTCCAACATTATATCAGCCAATTTCCCTAAGACATGAATTGTTTTGGGATCCTTTTTCTTTCATCCAGGCTTCTTCAAATAGGCTTCTTTAATAGCTTTTCCAAAAATGGGAACATCTTTAATAGCCTAAAACAAAGGAATTTGAATTTGCACATTTTTGAGCTGATCGAGAATGTCAAAAGTGGGTTCTTCCATGAGTTTAGATTCAGTACTTTGCAACCTCTGAGGAAAAGGTGGTTTATCTTGTCTCTGCAAAATAGGTTCCGTAGAAACTGTATCGGGTATAGGCATATGCTCAGTGGGAACAGCAGGTGCATTAGGTTCTTCAAGGGAAGAATCAGATATTTCTGTAATCAGAGGTGGTTTGGGAGCAGGTAAAGTAGTTCCAGACCTCAGATGGATGTCATTAACATTTAAGGCATAAGTTTGATATTGATTGGCTTCAGCAAGATATGCAGATTGCTATAGATGCTGCTGTTGCTTATTATTGGGATTGGGCAACTACCGGGCGTGCATAGGTGCATTTGCTTTGAAAACCGTGATTTGTGATAGTTGCTGCGGTGGAGGCTGCATGAGGGCCTATTGTTGTGGCTGTGGAAGCTGCAGGAACCCAGGGGACTGATTTTGCCATTGCTGAGGGCCTCTCCATTGAGGATTTTGTTGCCAATTTCCTAAAGGTGGGGTCCATTGCCCTTGTGGTTGCTGCCAACCTCCTTGAGGAGATTGCCACTGTGGGGTTTGATAATTAGGCCAACTTGGTTGAGGCGGATTCCATGGTGGTGGTGGTCCATATGCTTATTGCCATTGGTTATTATAGCCAGAATAGGAATTACCAAAAGTTAAAGGGTCTTGAGGCATACCTTGCCTTTGGGCCCATGGTCTCCTTTGTGCAACAAAGAACACTTGATCATCATCACCTTCCACTAGTTTGAAATCAGTAGGCAGTTGTCTGGCTTCCAGATTATCCACCATCTTGCATCTACAATCACGCTTCTTTTGTCTGCTACAAGATAGACAATCCCCAAATTAAAACTACCTCACCTTCTACATGTTTCTTCCAAGCTTGTATAGTGTTCCAATTGTAGCGCCATATTATTAATGTCTTGTTGAAATCAAATAGATTTGTGATCTCCATCCAGGAAACTCCACCAGAAGAAGACTTCCCCATTGAAGCATGATGACCTCGACCTTTCTTAACTATTGCTTGAGAGTAGTTAAGACATATCTTCTGGATATCATCCCAAGGTAGTTGAGTTATATCACCTCCTCCCATTAGGTCCAGGGCGTCAATACAGGTATCAATGATTCCCCTTAGAAAAAGTAGTTTCTGAGAGTCCTCGTTAAGAGTATGGTTTGAGTTTCTTTTTAATGAAAACAAAAACCTTGAAATATAATCTTCCAGACTTTCATCCTCCTTCTGCTAAATTTGGAATATGTCATCACCTTTGTTGGCACTCTTATAATATTCCTTATACTTTTCAAGGAATTTCGTCTGCATGGCTGCCCAACTATTTACAACGCCTCTTCCCAGACTCATGAACCATCTGAGAGCTCCCTCCTTCAAGGTGGAAGGAAATAGCTTCAGTTTGTGAGCGTTTGTATTGTAGTCATAACTGCGACAGAGGACATCAAATTCAAATAGAAAGGTTTCTGGGTCTTCTGTGACCAGGCCATAAAACTTTGGAAGCAAAGAAGAGGGATGCTTTTAAGATTGTCACTATCTTGTTGGGGAACAATGGGAAACAAATGCGAGTTGATTGAGCCAGGTGGATTATTTGCCATGTCTGGTGTCGGAATAGCGTAGCAAATGGATTTTCCTCAGTTCGGCATCAGCTAGGTCAAATGGTAGTTCAATAAATAGATTTCAGGAGGAACCTTCCGCTGCGTCTCTTCTTCTTCTATGCATTCAATACGGTGAGTAATGGCTTGAAAGATTTTGAAATTTTTTTTGACTAATAGACTAAACTAATGCTAAAAATGACTTTGTCAAACTCCTAGTTAGACGCCATCCCTGGCAATGGCGCCAAAAATGGCTCGCACTCACAAAAGGATATGAATATCACAGTAAAACTTTCTTGGGAATTGGACATTCCGACAGGTGACTAATATCTCTCTGTGGACGTTCATTTACTTGTCAAACTAGGGGACGTAGACTTTAAATGGCGCAACAAAATATATGCACTAGGAATTTGTTTTGGTCAAATCTTAGCAAAAATACATACTGGAACGAAATTCTATCTAAGCCACAGAATGGTAATGCAGAATTCTTTAACTCAACTATGCTTGGTTAAAATAGAAACTGTAACAGCTACGACTGAGGCACAAACCATGAACTAGCCTTATGCTGCGTGAAATCACTGGCTGTGGATGGACTCTCTATGTCAGCAGAGCAAGAAGATCAATTTGTATAAAACTTCAAAGATGAAACTAACTGATATCGCTAAAAGAACATCTAACTAATTAACTATAGATACTTACTAAGTGGGCCCCCTTAGCAAGCATCTATTGATTACATAGATGCTGAACTCAGAATTTCATCGATCTTTATTCATGAAAACAGAATGAGATACATTATTTTGTTGATGTGAAAACTAACAACAAACTCTGTTTCTGGTCAAACAGATTCTGTCTTTCATTATCATACTAATTCTTACATGATATCTGCTACTCTATTTCTATCTTACCCTGAATATCATCTATTACTCATTCTATTCATCTTCTACTACTCTCTCGCGCAGGAGGAGTATCTTATTTTTAAATCAGAAGAACAACTAACTAACTAACTAACTTCATCAAAGAAAGATGTGGAAGTAAAGTGTATCCCTGAAGCAAGGAACAAACTTCATAAATGAATTTATGTGTTCAACCCGATTCAGAGAGAATCTAGTGCTCCACTCTTTCCAGATTGACTTATCATTAAAAATCTTTCCAAATCAGTTTCGGTCAAAGAGTCTTCGCCGGAGCTTCCTCAAAGTCGTGCAGGAAATGGACTTTACTGCAAGGCCAAGATCGGCTGCGCTTGACTCGATCACTCTTCAACAACTTGCGAAACAAAAGCTAACAGATGCACAAGAAAAGGCATATGGCACATACACAATATCTATTCATTAATCACACATTTTAAATCTACTTCACCATTCAAAAATTGTATACAATATACCAGCCATTTTCAGGAGTCAACAGGGCAATAAATGCAATCAAGTCAACACAATAGGCTGCAGGAATATAAAAGTATCTTGCTACAGGATATCCCCACAAAAGGTTTCAACAAAGTTTAAACAGTCAGCCAAATAGCAAAAATAAAGTCATTTAAAAGTTTATCATAACATCAAATTATGAGCATATTTTAGGCTCATCGAAGGACCTTAACATTTTAAGATAATTCCATTACAATTAATATACATATATTAAATATATCTATCTAAAAATACCATAATATCAATTTAGTATAATAAATTTAATAGTTTTATAATTATGAATTTCTCAATTCACGAGGTGGCTAGGGTTAATCCATTAATAAAACCAGGATTAGGGATGAAATGGATCCTCCACTACTTAAGGTTAGTACAAGTTCAACTTGATGGGTCTCCTAGAGGTAACACTTGGTTCATAGGAGTAGGATGTATAACTAGAGATCATGATAAAAAATTTCTAAGCGTAGTAGAAAAATGACTTAAGATACTAACTAAGAATGAGGTTAAATTCCAATCCATTCTCATTGGAGTTCAAAATTGGAAAATTTTCAATATAAGATAATAATTCGTAGAAGGATAATTTTTTATTATAACCAATATAGTCTAGAGGAGATTTTGACTGAGTTGAAAAATCAATAATATTATTTATCAACATGTTGGCCCCTAATAAGAGATTTATTATCTTATACATGCAACCACATCTATAGAGGATACAATTGTCATGAGATTGGTTAGAAAATGTGGAAATTGAAATGAATGAGGATTGCATAATAAATAACATTCCACACTCATAGAGGTAGTTAATGATAGATATATCATTTAACTTCACATATTTTGGCTATGGGAATTCATAATTTACTTGAGTTGATATTTTTTGCAACTCATTTCAAACCAAATAGTATGCTAGTATGAGTAATATAAAGTACACAATGTATCATGGATACAATCATTAATAAAATACCTTCAATGTCTTTAACATGGCTCACATACTCCCACAACTTAGAGAGCTAGAAATATATTCTACAAATATTGTAATGAGATTGATGATAAGAAAAGGAATATCACATTATTTTTTTATATTATTTTGTTTTTCAAAAACTATATTGAAGACTAGGGGTGTAATCATTATGCATGTGATAAGATTCACAATGTGTGAGATATTCTTCTACGCATTACACAATTATAGAGCTTTAACACAAATATTTATTCAATGTGTGTAGTGGTTTTCTCAAAGTAGAGAAATCAAAGGATATATTGGGACTATAATTGAAGACCTCATAACACCAACCCAAAGAAGGGTCTAAAGAAAAAAATAAACTATGTTGTGATTGGTCTTGGTTTTCCCCTAGTGCTAGCATCTAGTTGACCATAAATCTATCATATAGTAGTCCTTGGGTCCTATTTTAAATCTTAGCAATGTGCTAGAAGAAAGTGGAAAGGAAAAGGAGGATGAGTGGGGAATCGTATTCCTCAAAGTAGGCTCTAGAGAAACACCAATGGAAGGGGTCGATTGGTATTTTGCATTCATGGTTGGATATTTGGACCTAGGATTAGGAGAAGAAACTAATACTAAGGAAGGGGCATGAACAATGCTTGATTTTGAAAGAAATGTAAAGAATTATGTTTTAAACCCACAGGTATATAATGTAATAACTTGAGTGTTACATAGTGCTAATATTAAAGTATGTCACCCTTTAAGATTTTTTTTTGAGGGGTCTCCATTAAAATAGTCATTACAAAAATGTGATTCTCTTTTATGATGTTAATATAAAAGGATATTGTAATGACAAAAAATGTATCTATTTACATTTTATCACTTGTTTGGGCCCTCCTAGTTAAAATGAACTTAATATTGCCTTAATTTAGTGTTGTAAAATGTATTTATTTAAAATTTCACACTTTTTTAGGGATACTTTAATTAATTGAGGTTAATTATTCCTTAATTATCCCTTTAATTCATTTTCCAAGCCTATTTAATTACATTTTCCGAAGAGGAAACCCAACATTCATTAATGCCTTAACATAACACTTCACCTTGAGCAATGTGTATCCTAGGTTTAGGAGTTGGCATATGGCTTCTAGTGTTGTCATTGATGGAAACCTAAGTCATTGATTTGGTCCACACTGCAGTATCTAACTATAATAGAAAATGGAATGAAGAACAGGGTATCCGACTGGAGTTGAATCTGTCAATTAGTTTGCACTATAAATTTATTAGTCTTGGTTGTGGATCTCAGGGAAGGTCGCTAGGTATATAAAATATGTTATTCTCGAGTTTTGTGCTATCGCATCAAGTGGTTTACGAGTTAGGAGATCCGGTTGTTCAATTTTTTGTTCATCAGTATATGAAGGTTGACTAAGTGAATATTGGGTGTTGCAGATGTTTAGGGTGGAATTTTTTTAAGTACTCTTGTATTGAATTTTTTTTTTTTGGGTCCTGATTATGCTATGTAGGCTTTGGTGGATATTTATTAAATGTTAATGATTTGAGAGTGACATTTGGAAGATATTTTCTATTTATTAGAGTAACATTGTGGTAATTCTTGGTAAGCTGAGATATATATATGAGATCAGTTAATTCATTTAGGTAGGCATGAGTGCAAGTTAGATATGTATTGATGTGTGTGCGAATATTAGAAGAGTAGTTGAGTGATTTTCATTAGTGCAAAAGAGGATTTTTGTGAAGCAAATTAAGGTAGAGCAAAGTGAAATGCAGAATCAGACATGAGGTCTAGAATCTAATCTATGTACTTCTTGAAACTGTAATTAAGCATTTATAGATGTTATATGCTTGGTTCAACTCTTTTTTTGTATTCCAAATCTTTTGTAAAGAGTGAGCCTTCTTTGTTGGAGCCGGTGAGCTCAAGGCGGTGTGCCTAAATGCAAGTGCATTCCCAGTTTGTAAAACACTTATATTTTGAGTACTAAAAATTGTGGATTGACCTCCACCATGGTTTTTCCCTTAACCAAGTTTCCATGTAAAAATCCTTTTGTTATGGTCTTGTGGCTTGTTTTTCTATATTCATGCATCTTTCATTTGATTGAATGTTTTAAAGTACTAAAGGAATAAATTAATAAAGTTAACATTTGCAGCCAAATTCACTAGTGTTGCTTTAGTCAGCTTAATTGACTAGTATCGAGAGCCTCGTTCCTTGTGAGAAGCTTAGAATCTTGAGTGGATCTTGATACAATGGAATCTATTGAGTCTTCAACAACAAATTTTGGTAGCACTTGATGATCTTGATCATGAAAGTCCACAGGTCCCAAGAGAGAAAATATTAGGATACAAAGAAACTCATTGAGGAAGTTGAAAGATCAAATTAGCTAAGTCTAGGGAAAAGAGAAAGGATCTTTTGTGATTAGATTAAAGAAAAAGAGCAAAAGCATCGAGATGATATTCACTTGAATCAGGCAGATAGGCTCAAAAGAATGTAGAAAAGTTTACTAGGACACCAATGTACCATAAAATAGAGATGGAGTCTATAGAGATAAAGATGACTAAGGAGATTGAAGAAAGAAAGAAGAATGAGGAAAATCTTGTCCAGTCCCTAAAAGAGAGATCTGATGAATGTAGTAGAGACAATGGAGAATTCATTGGAGTTAGAGATGGAGCTACAACAATCTAGAGCGTGAAGGAAAGAGCAAAAATAGGTGTAATGCGAGATGAACTTACTACCTGCAAATGAATACAAGGAGGGGTCAAGATTAGTGAGTTGTGAAGCTTTATTAAGGCTGACTCTCAAAGGAAAAAAGAATGCACAAATGATAAGTGGGGTCTTAGTTATGAAAAAGGAGAAAGTTCAAGATCTGAAACAGGGAAAATTTGGCTCAGGACATCAGAATAGACAAAAGAAAAAAGTTTGATCAAGACACAATGCTCAAAAGAAGTTTAATGGATATTATTTTACTTGCAATAAATTTGGTCATATGGCTGCTCAGTGTAGAAGTAAAATGAAATCCAATGAATCATCATTTTTCGGTCAGTGTTTTAATTGCAATAAGATTGGTCACAAGTCAATTGTATGTAGAAATGTGTCAAAAAACTTTGTTAATAGAAGAAATGTTAGATGTTATACCTGTGGAAGATTTGGGCATATTGCTAATCAATGTAGATCGAGAAGAAATCAATGGAGTAACTAGTCTGAACAAGGGAATATTTTCTATTTTAATTGCAACAAATATGGTCACATTGCAATATTTTGTAAAAACCAAAATATGGATAAAAGAGGTTCAGTATACAAAGGTAGAAATCTGCAAAAAGATGGTAAAGGAAAATGGAAAGTATCTATGGATGAAATAAGAGATCAAATGAAGAAGATGTGAGTGAAGAAGAATTCCTTTGATAAGCCTACACTAGAACCTACTTCTGGCAATTCCTTCAGGAATTAGTTTTAGACCTTTGGCCTAGGGGGAGCTGTTAAGAAAATATTTCAAACGCCCTACCGATAAATGACATCAGGATATGAATAAGTGTAGTGGTTGCACTGATGATCTACAGATGTTGTTGGAAAGGATATTGTGCTAAATTGAAGGTATGCAGAAGTCTTTGTTTTATAATTGAGAAAATAGGGTATCTAGATAGGTTAGGGAAAAAACATTTATTGCAACAAAACTTAAAAGTGTGAAATATAAAAAGCATCTTGAAACCCTCATTTTCCACTTTGTGTCGAAGAAAAAGAAGGAGAGGGCTCTTCACTTTTGAATTTTGAATGCATTGAAAGAGGATTGATTGGAAAAACTCTATTAATTCACTAGGTAATTAGATTGTATTGAAATTTGGTTATGCAGTTGAAGGATTTCTTTACATTTCCCACAGGAGTCATGGCCAATACTTGAGGAAAGGTAAAATGGAGCAATTCCAGAAAGATAAGGTAAAACTGAATGAATACAGCGATTGAAATATTGGAAACCAAAAAGGCTTTTATTTGTCTAGAATAAATTGAAATAGTTTAGGAAAGAAGTGAAACAAAGGAAACTGGATATTTATAGTAGATTTCCTTAATAAAAAATCAGAAATTATTGAGTTTATTCTGGTGATTGAATGAAGTGACATTAGACTCTAGATGGAAACTATCTATATCTCAAAAGTGATTACAGTGGTAACCAAATTATGCAAAGTTGGGGATGTGCCGAGGAAGAAGTCAATTCAGAATAAAGAAGTTGAAATCCTAACCAGAGTAACTAGAGATCAAAGAGCACTGATAATATCTACAATCAAAGATCTAGTGACAAGGTACATTGCACATGGAATATCTTATAAAATCTTTTTTCAGAAATAGAGAAGGTGCTGCTTCGGCAGTTGTTGTTTATATTTCATACAAAATGATAACAAAAGACCAGGATTTTGATCTCTTTGGACTCCTAAAGATCAATTGATGGAGAATGTACTATTGAAAAAGGAAAAAGGCTACCCTTTCAGGTTTGGTACTTTGGTTATATGCCTTGCAATGTACTTTTTGAACTGCTTACCCCTGAATGACAATGTAATGTGGGAAGAGAGTTAATTGTTTTGTAAGAAAAATTATATATACTCCAAAAATTTAGAAGACTATGATCAAGTGTATGAAATTTTCTTTAAGGGTTTGGTAACGAAGTTTGGATCAATTGGTATTTCAATTCTAGTAAGAGAACTTGAAGTTGGATCCTCCTCCGGTGAAATGGAAAGAAAGAAGAGAAGAGCAAAAGAAATAGATATCAATACTCCATCAACATGCAAGGATACAAAATTCAAAGGGAAAGGGAAAGAACAAGTTATTATGGACATACCAGATGAGGAATTTGATAAGGAAACTGAGGACACTCTAGGAAAAGAACTGGAAACAAATGAATCAGAACAAGTAAAGGAAATGATAGAAGGAAGTGAAGGAGAAAGTGATCTAACTAAGAGTTATTGCAGCTGATCCATGAGGAAGATGGAATGTAGAAAACTGTGAACATGTGGACTATCAGACCATCATATGAGCAGGATATGATATTAAACGTTCTAAGTAGTCATTTTGTGCACAATCATATCAAACTAGAGAGTTTGAAAAATAAGTTTCCAGAAGAGATGATTGAATGTATCAAGGAAATCATGGACTTTGAGTCTCAGAATAAGGAAGAAGAAGAAGTGATTCTACATTTAAAGAAGCAGTATAGATTGTCACTTACCAAGCTAAAAAGGAACATGAATGACCTAAGGCAATGCGTAAGCGTAGAAAATAGCATTTTTAACTATTGTCTTTGATGGCCCAATGCAATCAATAAGTACACGAAGAAGATGGAATAAATTGAAACAAAGATGATTAATATTGGTCAAAATTTAAACATATCTCAGGATCAAGATGGTGCAATCAGGAAAAGGATTCATAAATTATAGAAAGAGCATGCAAATGTTCAAAACATTAGGAAAAAAAACTTTAGGCACTTTTTGGAAAGTAAAAGACATAATAGAATATGGGCTGGAACAATTGATTGAGATACTAAGGAGGGGGGAACTATTGGAAGATTCCTTCACCATTATGGAATCCCTCATGAAGATTATCAATCAAACATCTGAAAACAAAAACATGATTATAATCACAAGGATTGTAGTGGAAGCATGGAAGAAATTCCTTCCAGAGATGAAGGAAAAGCACAAATTAATCTTCAATTAGCAGGTACAATTCTTCAAGTTTTTGAATCAAATTTTGCACAAGTTTTTGGTTTTATTTTCATAAGGAGAGATTGTTGGCATAAGGGGAGAAAGAAAATGTTCTATTATTTTTGTCATTGATGTCAAAGGGGGAGAGAGAGCAGTAAAAATGCCTTATCAATCTAAGGGGGGGTATGTGCAGGATCATCATGGAAAAAATAGGCCCTTAAGTGGCAAATTTTTTAGAAAAATTAGAGTTAGGCAACTTGATGTAAAAATTTGAATAAGTTATCTATATTATTTCAAAAATATGTAAGAATAGAATTTTTAGCAAATTGAATGTAGTTTCTAAACTACTAGGTTT